>QPMI01000045.1:0-25205 GCA_004431415.1 Cyanophora paradoxa
ACGCCATGCGGTGCCCCAGGACCGTCGCAGAGGCCACCGACTGGGCGCCCGGGCTCGTCAACCGCCGCAGCGCCTTTCTGCTCATGGTCCGCAAAATCGCCGGCTGGCACGGGGGCAGCGTCCGGTACGTGCCGAAGCCGCTGGACTACATCGACCGGCTCGCCGCCCGCATCGGACTCTCGGGCAAGGAGCGCGAGGCGGCCCGCGAGCGCGCGAGGGCGCTCGCCGCGGCCGGCTCGGGCCGCTCGCCCGTCGTCCTCGCGGCGGCGGCCATCTGCGCCGCCACGGGCCTGCCCCACGACGCGGTGGCCGGCGCCGCGGGCATCACCGCCTGCGGGGTGCGCAAGGGGATGGCCGCCTTGCGCGCGCACCTGTCCAGTCCTCTTGTGGGCGCGAGCTAGAACGATTCCGAAGACTCGAATTTGCGCGTGAATTTCGCGTCTTTGAAATTTCGCAAGCCTAGGGCCTGGGTCCAGGCCGGGTACGATTATAGCGCCGTTGAGAGAGATCGCGAGCTCGAGGGAGATTCTGAGAGGCAGAGCCTGCAACGCGTAAATAGAGCCCGGGGGGCCCCGCGCCGGCACGAGTAGATGGCAGCGGGAGACGCGGATGACGTTCCTGCCCCTTCGGGCTCGGGCCCGGGCGGCGGCACCCCGGCCGCGGGCGCCGGCGCCGGCGCCGACCTGGCGTCGGCGGCGGCCCCTCCAGCTCCCGTCCGCCGCCCGAGCCCGAGTCCCGCCCCGGCCGCGTCGCCCTGCCGGCCTACTTTTCCGAGTGGCGGCACGAGATGATCAACTTTCGCCACCAGTGCGCGCGCTGCGGCTGCCGGCAGCCCCTGCCGCCGCTGTTCCTCTACCCCTGCACGGTGGCCGCGCTGCTCGAGCGGACGGGCGCCAAGACTGTGAGCGAGGCGATCGACGCGCACCCGCGGGCGGCCGCCAACGTCTTTCGCGGCGGGCGCATCGCCTGCACCCCGTGCGCCCTCTCGCTCGCCTCGGGCGGGGCCTTTCCACAGGCCTCGGCCCCCGCGGGGCCCGAAGGCTTGAATCCCGACGGCGGGGCGTGCGGCGCGGCCGGCTGCGACCACGCCGCCCTCTCGCCCTGCAGCCGGCTCGACGCCTACGCCTCCTACCTGGGGTACATCGTCGAGGGAGGGGAACCGCGGGCGTGGACGGAGGGCGAGGCCTGCGGGCGCGCCCTCTTGGCGTCCGTGCACGAGGTCGGGGCGAGGCTGCGCCTCCCCGCTCCCGCCCCGCCGCCGGCCCCTCTGCCGCCTCTTCCGCCCCCCGACCCCCCCGCCGCGGCCGCCGGGGCCGCCGCCGGAGGAGAGCCGCAGACGGCCGCCGCCGCGGCGAGCTCGAGCTCGAGCGCTGCGGGAGGGGCGGCGCCCAAGGAGCCGCGATCGCCCGCGACCCGACGCAGGGGCGGCGGCGCGCGCGCTGGCGGCGGCTCGCGATCGGGCGGCCCGTCTCGATCGGGAGGGGGAGCGTCGTCCTCGCGCGCGGCGGCCACGGGCAAGCGGGCGGCGCGGGACGGGGAGCCCTCCGACCGCGAGAGCTCGAAAGAAGAGGAGGAAGAGCGGGACGAGCTCGCAGAAGAGGACGAAGCTGCGGCGGCCGCGGCCGGCGGCGCAAAGGCCAAGGGGCGCCCCCGGCGCCTCTGCACGACGGCCCCGGCCGGCGGCGAGGACGAGGAGGAGGAAGAGGCTCCGGAACAGTCCGACAAGGGCGCGGGGCCCAGCTCCAGGGCGAGGCGCAAGCGCTCCAAGTGGGCCGCAGCCGCAGACGACAGGCGCCCCTGGCGGAGCGACAAGCTCATCAAGGTGCGCCCAGCGAGATGGAGCTCAAATTAATTATAAGATTGAAAGCTGCGGCCCCCTTACCTCGCGCGCGCAGGTCCTGGTGGCGGCCTACGCCGTGCCGAGCGAAGAGGGAGACGAAGACGCCGAGGGGAGCTCCGGCGGCGGCGGCGGCGGCGGCGCGGCGGCGGCGGGCGGGGGCGAGGGCAGCGCCGCCGGCTCGCGGCGCGGAAGAGGACGACGAGGACGAGTGGGAGGCGGCCCAGCGCGAGCGGTGGGCCAAGTCGTTCGAGCGCCTGGTGAGGAGCTCGAGGCGACGGGACGGCGGGGGCAGCAAGGGCAAGCAGCCGGCCGAGGACGACGGCATCGACCGGGACGGATTCGAGGCGATCGTCATGGGGCTAGAGGGGGGCATCTCCCCTGAGCTGTCGGCTGAGGCTGGACGCCAGCGCCGAGGCGCGGCCGAGCTCCTGCGCTCCGCGACCGAGCGGGCGTGGGCGCCTGCGCCCTCTTGCTCATCGCCTGCGCCGTGCTGGCATCTACGAGCGCTTTGCGGCGCGCTTCAGCCGGAGCCGCCGCTCGTGGGATTCTTTCGCCAGGTGCACCAAATTTCCGCCCTTTAATTTTGTACAACTTCAAGAGGCGACGCGCGGCGCAGCTCAACGTCGACCGCGCTACGACGACGCCCTGCGCTGCTGCGGCTTCCGCACCGACGAGCCGACCTTCAGGCTCGCACCTACCTCGAGCTGCCCACCTCGCCTCGACCGTCCGGCGCTTCCCCGGCCTCGCGCGCGTGGCCGGCGCGGCGCACGCGCAGGACTTCGTCAACTTGTGCCGCTGCTGCCCGCGCGGACGAGCGCGGGCTGGAGGAGGTCTGGCAGCGGCTGGAGGACGAGCTGCCCGAGGGATGACGCTGCCGGACGACCTGCTGGCCGAGGCGGCCGACCGGGCGACGGCGGGCCTGGCTCGGACGGAGGCGAGGGCGGCGCCGGCTCGGACGGGAGGGCGCGTAGCGCCGCCCGGCCCGCGGCCGCGGCCGGGCGGGGCCGGGCCGGCCCCGGCCGGATCCCGATAAATACGGCGGGATCCCCCGCGGAGCGGCACCGGAATCGAGAGCGGCCGACGTCACGATGGGCCTGGAATCGATCGAGCTCGTCGACATCGCGATCTACCCCACCTCTGCGTTTCCGACGGCGAGGGAGGGCGTGCGCGTCAACACGTACCACGCGGTCAGGGACGCGCCTGGACGTGAGCATGACGCCGCACGGGCTGCGCGCCTCGACCTGCGTGCGCGAGGACGCCATCCCGATCCTGCGCAAGCACGAGCGCAAGGGCTACGCGCGGCTCACGGCGTACGTCGAGGACGAGGGTGGCGTCGCCGTCACGCACATCGTACTCGCCCGCGACGAGCGCGAGGTCGCGCCGCCCAAGCCCGCGCGGCCGCCGGCGGCGTCGCCGCCCCCGGCAAGAAGGCCGCCGGCCCCAAGATCAAGGCCGAGAAGCCCAAGCCCAAGGGGAGGCGGGCGAGGAGGGCTCGGACGAGTGATCCTTTTGGAGTCTGTTAGCTACAGCTCGAACGCCGTTGCAGATAGGACCGCCGACTCGTTCTGCGCAAGAGTTTGCGTATTGCAGTGCCCTCTAGATCTGGTATGAGAGCGCGGGCGCCGGCGGGCCGGGGCGGTGGGCTAGAGCGCGCGCCGATATCGCGATCGATCCGCCTGCGCTCAGCGGCTGGCAGCGGCGCCGCTCGCCGGCCGCTTCCTGCCGAATCCCTCTATACCACCTTTAGCTCTCGAAAGCGAGCCGTGCGCGGGCCCGAGGCGCCAGCCGGCGCCGCGGCGACGCGCGCGCGCGCGCGGCGCGTGCGTGCTCCCGGCGGGCCGTGCCGGGACGTCTCGGTGCACCAAGAGTCGTTTCCAAACACAATAGAGCAAATCGCGCCGAGCGAGCGCGTCGCCGCGCGTCGGTTGCGGGAATCCAGTCGTTGGCATGCCAACGACTGAAACGACCCCCCCTCCCGGGGGGGAGGAAAAGGGGGGGAGAAAGCGGGGGGTACACCCGCCGATGGGCGCCGTCCGCTCCGCCCCGGTCCCTCAGACGCCCGTGCGCTGGCGATCCCGGTGCTCGGCGGCTAGGACGAGTCGCCCGCGTCGTCTGCCTCGCCCGCGCGGCCTGCGCCGCCGCCCTCTTCCTCCGCGTCCACCTGAATCGGTGCGCCCGCGTTCGAGTGCTCCCTGGCGAGCCGTCGCATGACTGCCAGCTTGCGCTTCGCCCCGCCGCCGCCGTCCTTGACGCCCCGCTCAAAGGCGCGGGACGCGGCGATGCCGGGAAAGCCGTGGGCGATGGCGTAGGCCTTCCACGGGCCCTTGTTCTTCGTGTACGAGAACTTGCTCCCGCGGTTGTGCTCCCGCAGCCTGCGATCCGCCTGCGATCAGCGCGGCGCCGGGCGCGCCCGCGTGCGGCTGCGGGCTGGGCTCGCGCGCGGCGCGGCGCGCGGGGCGCCGGCGGCGGCGCTCGGCACGCTCGGCGCGCTCGGCGCGCGGCTCGGCGGGGGCGCTCACCGGCGGGCCATGTCCGAGGTGCTGCCGACGTAGCACACGTTGTCCGGGTTCGTGATGAGGTAGACGACGGGGCGCTTCGGGTGGCGCAGGTGCAGCGGCTTGGCCTTGCCGTCCGCCGTCTTGCTGCCGGCGTCCGCCTTGGGCTTGGCTCCCGCCGCCCTGACCTTGCCGCCCCCGCCGCCCCGCCCCCGCCCGCCGCCCGCCGCCTCGCCCGCCGCCGCGGCCCGGGCTGACCGGCTCCGTCCGCAGCGTCGTCGGTAGAGGCGCTCTGCGAGGCCGGCTCGGCGGCCGTGGTGCCATCGCCGTGGATCGACTCGCTCGGGGCTCCTTCTCCATGGTCTCTTCGCCCCGCGCGCCGGCGGGGGCCGCTCCGCTGCGAGCTCCACGGACCCGCCATCCCCCCTCTTGAGATCCCGCGAGTCCGCTTGCCCCGCCCCGCCCCGCGCGTCTTATTTACGCGGACCCGCCCGGGCCCCGCCGGCGCAGGGGTACCGCGTGCCCGCTGGCTCCCTCTCTTCGTGCGCAGTACCCCCTCCTTCCCCGCTCGGCTTTCCCCCCCCTCTGATCCCGCCTCGCAGCGGCGCGGCGCCGCGGGTCCCTCCCGGCGGGGCGGCCGCCGGCCCGTGCCCCACGCAGGATCCCGGCGTGCTCGGCTCGGCGCGGGCGGCGTGCTGCGGGCGCGCTCGGTGCGTATTTTCGTTCATCTCGCTCGCTACCCGCCTGGCAGGGCCGCGCTCGTGACGGTGTGCGGCAGGGAGGCGGGGCGGCGCGCCTCTCGCGCTTTGCGGGGGCCCCGCGGGGGCAGGACGATGGGTACCGGGCGGCTCGCGCCCGGCGGCGGCTTGGCGGTCACCTCTGGCGGCACGCGGGGGCGCGGCGTCGGGCGCGGGTCGGCCGTCGGCGTCCATGGTTGGCGGGCGGCGGGGCGGCGGCGTCGTCGGAGGACGAGGGGCTCGGGCGCTCCGTATTATGCGTCCCGTGCCGCCGCCGCCGCCTCCGCCTCCTCCGCCTCCTCCGCCGCCTCCGGCGCTCACGCCCCGCGCTGGGTTCTTCGGGGGCGGCCGCGGCGGCGCCCGTGTAGCTCCCGCGCCCGCCGGGGCCGGCTCGGCCGCGGGGCTCCTGGCGGCCGCGGCGAGGCGCCGCAGGACCTCCTCGGCCGTCGTCGTCACGTCGACCGCGCCGCCCGTCGCGCGGTACTCCACCTCCACGGCCGCCCTCGGGTACGAGTAGTCGTCCGGCCCGCCTCGTTCGACGGCGTCCAGAGCGCGCCGAACCGCCGCAGGATGACAAAGCGGTTCTCCTGCTGCCGGAGGCGAGGCCCACCGTCGCCGTCAGCCGCGCAAAGACCGTCGACGGTAGGAGTCCCGCGCCGCGTCGCCATCGCCGCCACGACCGTCCGCGCAGGCATCGGGCTCGGCGTGATCAGCGGATGTGCCAGGGCGCCGGCGGCGGCGGCATCTCCCCTCGCGCCCCTCGCGGCGCCCGCCCGGGAGGAGCGACTCCCGCGCGGCCGCCGCGCCCCCGCTTCGGCGCGGCGGCCACCTCCTCCGGCGCCGCCGCCTCCACCGCCTCTGCCGCCGGAGCGGCCGCCGGCGCGGCACCGGCACCGCCGCGGGCGGCGCTCCCTCGGCGTGAGCTGCAGCGCCCTGCGGAGCGCCTTCCGGGGCGGGTCGCACGGCGGCCGCCGCCGCTGCCCTCTGCCTCCTCCACCTCCTCCCTGTCGCTCCGGCCGCGCGCCGCCGGCTTGCGCGGGGAGCGGTGCCGCTCCTTGCCCTCGTCGTCCCGAAGATGCGGCAGCACTCGGGCACCAGCGCCCCTCGGCCCGGGCCAGCTCGCGCTCGACGCGCATGCCCTCTTTCGGCTCGTCCGAGCTCTCGTCCGAGCTCCCGCCGTCCTCGCCTTCGTCGGACCCGCCGCCGCCGCCGCCGCCGCCAGGGGCGCCGCCGCGCGCCTCGCCCGCGGCGTCCTGGTCCTCGCCTCCCGACTCGCTCCCTTTCTCGTCCTCCGTCCCCTCCTCCTCCTCCTCCTCCTCCTCCTCCTCCTCATCGTCGGTCCCGGCGCGCTCCGCCCGCTTGGCTCCCTCCAGGGCCGCCGCCCCGCCCCTCCAGCGCCCGGATCGACGGTCCCTCGTGCTCGGCGGCGGCGCGCTCCAGCCACGCCAGCGCGGCGCACGCCTGCGCGGCGGCGCGTCGGAGGCGCGCGGGGCGCAGCGCGCAGCGACGGGGCGGGCGGGGCGCGGGCGGCGCACCTCGCGCTGCGTCCTGTGGCAGTCGTAGTGCATCGTGGCGGTCTTCGGCGTGTGCTGGAGGAGCCGCGCCGTCCCCTCGATCACGCTGGTGGCGACGTCCCCCTCGATCCGCCCTTGGCCGCCTGATCGCGCACCCAGGTCGTCACCACGGCGCGCATCGTCCTCGGCGGGACCGGCACGCCCGTCCAGCGGCAAAAGGCCTGCGCCCCCGCCGCCCCACCGGTTCGCCTCGCGCCCTCCCCGACCCGCGCCGCCTCACCTCCTTGGCAAACGCCGTCCAGGAGCCGCGGCGAAAGGGCTCGCCGGCCGACGTGAAGAAGATGTACCCCTGGTCCTTGGCGCCCTCCCGGAGCAGGTGCCGGCGGTAGTTTTCCACGTACTCGGTCAGCGGTTCCTGACGCGCCGCGCGGCAGGTCTTTCTGCGGACGCGGGCGGGGGGCGGCGGGGCGGGCGCGGGGCGCACCTGGAGCTGCTCGGCCACCGGCACGACCACGGCCCCGTGCCGCTTCTGCGGGCCCATCGCCGGCGCGGGGGGCGCGGGGGTACCCCCTCTTCGCGCGCACCGCCGTCTTGTGGTGAGGGCCCCTCGCTCGGCCCGTCCTGGATCCGCATGCTCAGGATCGACATGTTCCACCGACCGTTGTCCTTGCGCAGGGTGTCGCCGATCTTCAGGTGCTGGAGGAGGCCCGGCCGCGCCGGGCTGATCGAGAGGAAGCCGAGGAGAAGGCAGTCCCGCAGGTGCTTTGCCTTTTGCCGCGGCTTCTCCTCGGCGTCGAACGCCTCGTAGGCGTCGGCCCGCCCCGGAGGACGCGCTCGAACTCGACGCAGTTCGTCCGCTGCCGCCACTTCTTCTCCGTCTTGGACTCGGCGAGGAGCTGGTTCTGCGCGGTGCGCGGTGCGCGTCGGACCCGGCGCAGCGAGCCGGGAGCGGGCGGGCGGATCGGCTCACCCGCAGGTTCCGCAGGCCTGCCCGTGGGCCCGTCGCTTCCGGCAGAGGCGCCGCCCCTCACGGCGACAAAGGCGGCGAGATTGATCAGGGTCGAGGCATAGCTGACGAGCGTGCCGGCTTCGTCCCGCGCTCCTCCCGCAGGAACCTGCGGCCCGGCCGGCGGTGGGCGCGCCCCCGTGCCCCGCGCCGCGCCCGCGCCCCGCCCGCAGCCCCGCCCCGCCCCGCCTCACCTGAAGAAGCGCAGGACGATCTCCACGGCGTCGAGGCGGCCCATCACGTCGAGGGTGAGCTCGCCCTCCAGCCCCTCGCGCATGCGGACGTAGCCCAGCAGCCGCTGAATGATGCCCAGGTCGTTCTGGAGGCTCGAGTTTTCGATGGCGTTGCCCTTGCGCGAGGCGTTGAGCGGAGCCTGCCTCCACTCGCGGTACGCCGCCATCTGGTGCCGCAGCGCCCGGCCAAACTCGCCCTCGCTCAGGCGTACGGCTGCCGCGACTCGGCGCCGGCGCCGGGGGCGAGGCGGCCTTCTGCACGGCCAGCGCCACCGGCACGGGCGGCGAGGCGACCCCGCGAAAGGCGGCGAGGCGGCGCGGTCGATGGGCGTCAGCGGCGCCCGTCGGCGTCGCAGGAGCCGGCGGCGCTCGCGGCCTCGCTCCCCGCCCCGTCGCCCTCGGCCTCGCTCTCGCTGGACGCCGAGCTGGAGGACGAGGAGACGAGGCGGCCGCGGCGGCGGCCGCCGCCTCGATCGCCCCGGCGCGCGGCTCGACGCCGGCAGCGCCACGGCCCAGCTGTCGACGTCCTCGTCGATCTCGAAGAGGCGAAGGTCGCTCGTGTCCACGATCGCCGACTCCAGCAGCGTCCGGTACGCCTTTCGCCTGCGCATCGGGGGTAGGGGAGGGGGGTCGGCACGGGGCGACGGGCGGCGCAGGGCGGCGCAGGGCGGCGCAGGGCGGCGGCGGGCGGCGGTGGCCGGCGAGATCGACGCGCCTCTCGGCGATGAAGCGTGCGTTCTTCGTGCCGAACCCGCCCTTGTCCGCCTCGCCGCTCTTCAGGAAGCCGATGCTGCCGTCGTTCAGGTACTCGTGCCAGGAGTACTGCGTGGCGGCCTCCAGCGCGACGCTCTCCCCGAACCAGAGCGCCCAGATCCCTGGTGCGCGCGCCCCCGGTCGGCGGCGGCGGGCCGCGGGGGCGGGGCGCGACCGACGGACCGCAGCTGTGCCCGTCCACCTGGAGGCGCTCGGGCAGCTCCGTCACCCAGGCGAACGTGGGGAGGGCCTTGGTGGCCGCCCGCTTCAGCCGCGGGTCCGGCGGCGCTCCGAGCGAGTCAAAGTAGCGGCACCGCCTGCTCGAAAGGTTCGCGGCGGGGCGGGCGGCGGGGGCGGCGCGGGGGCGTGGCGGTTCGCTATAGGGGCGGGCCCGCGCGCACCGGCTCTCGCCGTCGAGGGCGAGGTGATCCAGTGGCCGCGCGTCGTCCACATCTTGAGCGTGCCGCCCGGGACCCCGCCGATGCGCACAAAGCATAGGAGAGGCCGCCGTTGACGGCGTGCCATAGGTTGCGCCGCTTCCGCTTCTCCTCGCTCATCCCCGCGTACCGCCGCAGGAGCGAGACGACCGTGTCGATGCTGGCGGGTACAGCGCCTTTGTGAGCGCGTTGGGCTTCATGCGGTGCAGCAGGAGGGTCATCACGTTGGCCATCATGCTGTCCTGCCGCCCGGCGCGAGGTGAGCGCGGGCGTGGGGCGGCGGGTGCGCGCGCGGCACGGCGCGGGCGCGGGCGCCGCGGAGCGCGGGGAGGGGTGGGGGCGGCGCGCCGTGAGCCACTCCTCCCGCGAGAAGATGGCGAGCCGCCGCGCCGGCTGAGGCTCGGGCACCATCAGGTCGATCTCCGCGGGGTCCATGCCGCGGACGGCGAGCGAGGCGCGCTTGAACGCGAGAGCAAAGGCCGGGTCGCGGTCGGGAGCTTGGCGATGAGCTGCTCCGTCCCTCGAGCTCAGGAAGGACCAGCTGCGGGCCGAGCCCAGGTTCTCCTGCCCGCCTCGCCGGCCAGGCCGAGGAACGTGATGAGCGTGCGCGCCAGGACGGAGAACCGCGCGGAGCCCAGCGTCTTCGTCGTCGCCACCCAGCGGTGCGGGCTCCCTCGCCGAGGTTCGGGTGGCGCCTCCCGATCTCCTGGCGCACGCTGACCGTGTTCCTCGGGTTCCCGTAGATGCACTCGGCGATGCTGGCGATCGGGCAGTACCACGGCGAGAGCTCCGGGACCTCGATGCGCTTGACCTTGAACGCGAAGAAGCGGGCGCCGTCGACGTGCAGCACCTTGACGTCGCAGCGCTCAAAGTCCTCTGGCAGTCGCCGCTCGATCGCGCTGGTGAGGTCCCTGTAGCAGTCCCGCAGGTTGGTGCTCTCCGACCCCTCCCAGCAGAGCGATGCGAGCTCCTCGACCTGGCCGAGGCGAGGACGCGCGGCGGGTTCTCCGTCGGTGCAGCCGCCCCCGCGGCACGATGCGCAGCATCTCCCACAGGAGGATCAGGGCGTCCGTCTGCGGGCCGCTGATCGGGCGCGAGGCGAGGCCGTGCGGTCCGGTGAGCTGCTTCCTCGCCTCCTCGGCCTCTGCGGGGGGCCCGCTCCCGAAGATTCGCTGAAGCTGCGGCAGGGCGACGGCGGGGCCGGCATCGGTCCTGAAGACGAGGATGCGCTCGGGCCCCCCGTATGCGTCGAAGACGATCTTTTCCCACGCGTCCCGCACAAAGGCGAGGACATCCGTCGCCCGCCGCGCCGGGCGCGGCCGTCTCGTTCTCGCTCGGGAGATCGGGGGCGGGTGATCGTGGTGTATTTATGCGTCTCGGGGGTTTTTGTTTTGGCAGTTGGTCGGTGGCGAGTTTTTAGAGATGTTTCACTTCTCGTTGTAGTTCTGTCCACCTTGTACTATATTTCTGTCCCGTCGCATTTTGAATTTTGTTTTGCTGTACCACCCCTTGTAGGCCCACCCCTCTGCCTCCCATCATTCCCTTGCATTCCTCTCTTCATTCCATTTCTAAATGTATGAGAGAGTAAGGAGCATTCCGTGCGTTCCCGGCGTTCCGTCCCTCTTGTCCTCCGGCGGACAGCGAAGAGCATCCACGGGCGCCGGCGGCGTGTGAGATTTAATGCTGCGGCACGGGCCGGGGGCCGGGGCCAGAAGTAGGTCTGGAACGCTGGAACGCGGAACGCGGCAGGGGTACGGGCGAGAGAAGCCCTAGGCCTACCGCTGAAAGCGCCGGCGGAGCGTGTTGCATTTTAGCACGTCTTCACCGTTTTTACAATGTGCACTTATATAATTAAGCTTCAGTACCCGCGGTCGAAGTCCACGCCACTGCAGCTGCCTCTCATCATTCCCTTTGCATTCCTCTCTTCATTCCATTTCTAAATGTATTAGAAAGTATGGAGCGTTCCGTGCATTCCAGCGTTCCGCCCCCCTTGCCTCCCGGCGGCCCCGCAAGTGCACTCACAGGCGCCGGCGGCGTCGATTTTTGTGTGCGGCGACGCAGGGCCGGGGCGGGAGGTAGGTCTGGAACGCCGGAATGTGGAACGCGGCAGGGGGTACAGCGCTCACAACCCGGCGCCCACCTCAACACGGGGGGTACAGGCCCAGAAGCTGACTCGAGCTCAGTGATGAATCTTAGCCCGCCACCATGATCAAGAAGATCGATATTGGACTGACTTCAGCTACAAGAGTTGAGCTATATCTAATTAGTACTTGCGATCGATATGTACGAGTATACGTGCCACCTAACTTATATATACTTTATGATTATATATACTATGATACTCATGATCATGATCATGATCACTGACATCTTAGCTTCGAGAATACATGACACGAAAGCTTCGAATTCTCTTTTTTCAAGCGTCACGATCAAGGTTTTAATTTGGCTTGTTATATATAAGATTATAAGATCGCGATATCATACATAGAAGCGATTAAATATCTAAATCTAGACCTGTATACGTATATATACGTACATGCGCATGCCGCAGTGCGTACATGTTCCGGTTCATGATCAATTACATAATTGTTTATGATCATGAACGTGAAAAAGGGTTGAGAGGTCATGCCATGATCATAATCACTGAGTCAGCGGCCTCTTACGCTTACCCGGACTGTAGCTTTTCGGTAGAGTCGACTTTCTTACTTTCGAAGTTCCCGACGCCGAGGACTCTGCGCTTGCCAGATCCCATGCGCCGACGATAGCGGATACGGGGGCCCTTGCTGCAAGGCGACCGCTGCACGCGAGAAGGTTCGGGGCCCCGAGATAATCGGCGAATACGGCAACCTTGGCCAGCGCCACGAGCTTTGCTAGAGAGTCGTCTGCTGTATCTGAAGGCTCGAATAATGACGCTGTGGGAGGGGCTCGAAGGGCGAAGAAGGCACTCCGTAGCGTCTCCGAAGTAAATGGAAGCGGCACGGGAGAAGTGTCGGCGTCACTGCAAGCTTGCGCATCCTGCAGGACGCTGCTGTCGGCGAGGAGAGCGGGATCGCAATCAAAGACTTCGCCGTCGACGCTGACAAGCAGCATGTAAAAAGCTCAAAGATTTTTGCTAATCCGAGATCTAGAATGAAAGATGAATTCGAAAACTATATTTTAATAACGATTCGAGAGGTTCTATATGCAGGTACTGCGGTGTACGTGTCGTTGCGAACGCAAGCTAAGCGCGAGCGACACTGCAAAACTTCATCACAGCGGGCCGGGGTCAGGCGGGCCCGTTTGAGAAGCCGCCGGGCGCAGCCGCCGGTGGACTCCATTACGTTGTGCAATCGAATTAATGCTTATCCAACGGCAACCGCTTGCTTCTGCAGCAAGGGCGGCTCGCCAGACCAATCCCCCGACCACCCTAGCCCGCCGGCGCCAGGGCCTCCGAGGGTGACTTCGCTCGCGCCGAGCTAGCCCATTACCTCGCCTCTGTGCCAGCTCCCCGCGGGATGCGTGCCAGGCTCCAGGGCGCGCTCCGAGCCGCGGCCCCCTCTCCAGGTACGGATCCGGACCGGGGGCCGGGATAGGGGATACTCGGTCCGCGAGAAACTGGAGCACTGCGCGTGTAGCTGCTGCTTCCAGCATTGCAACGAGGCGTTCAGTTTCTCGCCAATCGCTCTTCCAGATTTAACCAGACGGAACCGACCAGACGCCATACGAGTCCAGGAAAATCGAAAAGGGGACATTCCAGGGACATTGGCGAGAAACTGAGCAAGGATAACAACTACGCACGCACGTACCACACTCCTCCTATTTTCAGTTTCTCGCCAATCCCTTCCTGTGAGATCCCGATTCCGGCCCCCCGGGGGACCCCCGCCCCCCGGCCCCCCTGCTTCCCGGGGCCGCCAGGCCGCGCCGCTCAAGGAGCAGCATTGCAATGCCAGCCCGAGCTAATGCGCGCCTCTACCGTGCCGGTCGCCGGCTTTTCTCCAGATTTGATCTCTGCCCCGAGGGCGCTCGGCGGGCCGCCCGCCTTGCGCGCACGCGCCCCGGCCCGCCCTCGGCAGTCGGCCTCGCGCGGCTTGCGCGCCTGACAAATAACCGCTAGTGCACGCCGCCGTGATAGCTGGTTATCCCGGGACCAGCTCCAACTCGCGGCCGCCAAGTGCATCAAGAGTTGAGCGCGAGCGGTCAAGGACGAGCACAAGTCTTCTCTTTATAAAAATACAGCGCTAGCATACTAACGTTCTATCTATAGCAGAGCTAGAGGCTTGGAGAGCCATGCCAGGGAAAATGTGGAAATTGAATTAGAGACGCCCCTCGGGGGGCGTGAAGAAATTAATTACGTTAGCGTTACATCTATAACACATCTATTACAGCTAGAGGCTCGGAGAGCCAAGCCAGGGAAATTGAAATAGAAAATGAAAGAGGCGCCACTCGGGGGCGTGAACAAATTCAAGGTGGCGGGGCGCCGAGATCCAAAAAAGAAAGCAGAGTAAAAACTCATTAAGGTGCGTTTGGAGAGGCGCCCTCGGAGTTGACCTTGAGGTTGTTCCCCAGCGTCAGCACGATGCAGTATCTGCCGGAAAGAGAAGGCTCGGAGTGAGCTTGAGAGGCGCCGCTGCGGCGGCCGCGGGAGGGCCCGGCGCACCGCCCCTCCGTGTCGTCGTCCTCCACCACGCCGTGCTTCAGATAGTGGCCCTGCCGCGAGAGGCGACGCGTCGGCCGCCGTCGCCCCGCCGGGCGAAGCCAGAGGCGCGGCCAAGCGTGCATGCGCACCTTGATAAAGACGACGTCGCCGTGGCGGAGCTCGACGGAGATGCCGAGGGCGGGGAAGCGGAGGCGGTGCAGGCGCCGGTCGCGGTCGCCGTCGGGGTGGAAATAGATGAGGGCCGCGTACCCCTCTCGCGCATCGTTCACGTCGCGGTGCGGATCCGTGATCCTGCACCGGGGGAAAACGTCGGCCGCTCGCGGGCCGGCCGGGGCGGCCGGACGGGGGGTACGGCGGGCGGGGGAGGTGGCGGGGGTGGCTCACTTGTCCGGCCCGTTCATCCACTGCATCGCCCAGAAACCTGTACACGCAGGGATGATGGGAGCCCGGCCGCGCCCCCGGCCCCGCCACCCCCGAGGGCGGCCCGGCGGCGCACCGTAGTTGTACGGCTGCTGCTCGAGCAGCCGCAAGCTGATCTGGGCCATCTGGCAGGCGGCCCTCAGGTTGACGATGCTGAAGGCCGCGATGAGGTACTCCAGCAGCCCCGCGAGGTACCAGTTGAAGAGGTGCAGGCGCCGGTTCGCGTTCGTATCCGGCCCGAACTGCTTGTTGATGACCACCTGAGGCGGGCGTGAGCGCGGGCGCTCTGGCGCGCGGGGGGAGGCGGTCGGGAATCGCGGCGGGCAGCGGGCGGGCGCACCGGCGTCGGGACCGTGGCGCTAAGGCGCTGGCAGCCCGTGGTGACCCGATCGCCGCGCACCCCCTCCTGCTCCTCCGTGCCGCACCCGTGCCCCCCCTTCTTCTTCTTCTTCGTCTTCTTCTTCTTCGGCTTGGGCTCCGGCTTCTCTTCGGCCTGCGCGAGCCAGCCCTCGCGCTCGAGCTCCGCCAGCTTGGCTCGCATGACGTCGAGGCTGCCCGTCTCCAGCGCCGCCTTGGCGCCTCGTCGGCCGCGTCCAGCAGCGCCTGATCCTGCGCGTCCCGCCCATCAGCATCGCGACCGCCCGGCGGCGGGGACCGCGGGGTGGCGGCCGGGCAGAGGCGGGGAGGGGAGCGCGGGGGGCGGCGCACCAGCTCGGCGTTGTCGTGCGGCTTCCCCTTGGAAGCAAAGGGCATCGCCACCGAGCCGCAGGCGACGACGGCCGCGACGCGCTTGATTGCGGCGCCCTCCGCGTCCCAGAAGAGGTCGGGCAGGTGGGCGGCGGCCAGCTCGCCGCCGAGGACGAGGCGCGTGAACGTCCCGCGCCCCATCACCGCGTCGTGCTTCCGCACCTCCCTTCCCGGCAGGCCGGGCGGGAGGGGCTTCAGGCCGTGGCAGAGGGCGCCCTGCGCGCCGGGGGCTCGGCGGGGGCGCGCGTGGGGCGCGCCGGGGGCGTGCGGAGGGGCGGGCGGGCGGACCTGGGCCCGCAGGACCTCTTGGATGAAGCGCGTGTCCACCTCGCCGCCGCCGGGGAGGTTGCAGCTGAGCACGAGCGTCTGCGGGGGCGACACGGCGCGCTTCGCCACCGCGACGGCGTGCAGGGGCCCGTGGGGTCGTCGAGAAAGGCCCCCTGCAGGGCGCGCAGGGTCCACTCGGCGACGGGGCGCGGCTCGAGCCTCTTCCCCGACCGCAGCCGCAGCTCGGAGCCGTAGAGCTCGGCCTCGCGCGCCGGGGGCCCGAGCATCCCCGGAGGTACGATCCCGCGAGGCAGCTGCGGAGGGGGAGGCGCGTTCGGGCCGGGGCGGCAGCGGGCGGGCGAGAGGGGGCGTCTCGCACGTAGATCGTCTTGCCGGCCCAGCGGTGGGCCCCGAAGGACGGGAGCCCGTAGGTGTACCGCGCCAGGAGCGCGGCCTTGGCGAACGGATCTGCGGCAGGGCGTCGGGCGGGCAGCGGCGCTGCGAGCGCGGGGCGAGGAGGGGCGGGCGGACTCTTTGTGCGGAGGGGCACGCCGGGCCGGGAGCGCGTTGGACGCGCGCCTCTGCCCGCCGACCGCCAGCCCCGCCGCGCGCTTCTCGTTGCGCTTCCTCAAGGCCTCGGCGCGCCGAGCCGCCGCCGCCGGTCGGCCGCGAGCGCCTCTGCCGCGGCGGCGCACAGGGCCGCGTCGTCCGCGCCGTCCGCCGACGCGGCGGCGGCCCCGGGCGGCTCCCGCGGCGGCTCCTGCTGCAGACGCTCGCCCCTGCGCGGGCGGACGCGCCGCGGGCCTCCTCCGCTTCCGCCCGGCCCGGCCGACCGCCGGGGCCGGGCCTGCGCAGGCGCCGGACCGCTCCGGTTCCCCGACCAGGGCCGCCTGTGCGTTCTCGCGCCTCCGCTTGTGCGTGGCCTGCGCTGCAATGCCGCGGTGCCTGGCGGCCGCCTTCCTCGCCGCCTTGGTAGCCTTGGCCAGCTCCGTCAGCGGGATCAACTCCAGCCCCGCGCGCGCAAGCATGCCGCCGCGCGAGCTGCCGGGCCCGCCGTCCGGCATGATCTTCGGATGCGTGCTTCACCTGCGAAATTAAAGGCGAGGCGTCGGCGCGGGCGGCCGCAGGGCTCGAGCGAGTGGCGGCGAGCTTTCGATATCGGTCGCGTGGCGCGCGGGCTGCTCCGCGCACCTCTTCTCCGCCGCGCCCAATGCCCTAGACGAGCCAGCGGGCCTTTGCGGTGCGCCAGCAGCCGTCGGGGCTGTTTCTGCTGCAACAACGAGCTCCGTCGCGGACGCGTAGCTCGCCGATTCGTCGTTGGGTTCTGCTGGTGTCGAATCGAAAGGTGCCCAGGTATCACGCGACTGTTGCGACGTTGAGCCCCACTTGTCCGCTTAGATCGTCGCCACGGGTTTTCTTCGCGGGTACCCCCTTGGCCGCCCGCTGCCCGCAGTTAACGTTCACGTTCAGGCTGGAATCCGCTAGAGTATGTATACGCAGAGCTCGGGCGCCGGCCGCCATCCAATGATTTACTCGCGACCGGCTGCCTTTTTTCTCGTTGAATTCGAAGCCGCGAGTGCCGCTGACGAATGCGCGAGCCAAGCTCAGCCAAAAACTCGTGCGCCCTCGGTTTCATCGCCGCGGGGTGGGTTCAGGAGGCGCGGCCCTCTCGTGCGTGCATGCGCGCCCCGGACCCCCGCCCACCCCAGTGCTCGGCTCGGCAGAGACGACCGCAGCGGCCTCGGCGGATTCGACAGAAATGTACAATGCCCGCCCGACCCGCGGGCGTCGGGCGAGCCGCCGAGCCGGCCCTGGGCCTCGCGGCCCCCTCGCCGCGCGCCGTAGCCGAGCCCGCCTCACTCGTCCTCGCCGCGGATCTTGCGGCGGAGCTGCGATCGCCCGCCCCGCCGGTCAGAAGAGGACGGGGATCGAGCCCGCCGGCGGGGCAGAGGGGCGGGGGCACCTGGATATCCTGTGCGCGAAAGCGGCGGGCGCCGTCAGCCTCCGGCGCGTGCGAGGGCGAGCGCGGGGGAGGGGGCGTGCCTTGGTTGGATGGTCGTGCGGCCGCGGTGGATCGCCATGAGGTTGGCCCCCTCAAAGGTCTGGATGAGGTGCATCTCGGCCGCCTCGCGCAGCGCCTCGATCGCCTCCTTCTGCCAGCGCAGGTCCTCGCAGGTGAAGCCGGCCTCGCGCCGGCGCTTGAACTCGTCCTGGGCCAGCTCCTTGACCTGCGGCCCGCGCGCCCCCGTCAGCCTCGTCCCCCCGCCCCGCCCCGCGCGGCCGCCCCGGGCGGACGCACCAGACGATCAAAGCGCGCGTAGGAGATGAGGGGATTAAACGTCTTCTGGTACTTGCGGATCTGAGGGAGAGCGGGGCCCGGTCAGGAACGAGGAGGAGAAGGGGACGGGGCGATGACGGGGGCTCGTTTTGTTTAGAGAGAGGGCGGCGGGGCGGACCTCGCGGAGGCGACCGTCCCTGCCCCGGCCCAACGCGCGCGGCGCTCAGCCGCGGAGCCGGCGGGGCCCGGCGGGGATCGGGGCGGCGCACCGGGGCGGTACCTGCGGGCGCGCTGGGGTGAGGCGGGGAAGGAAGGGCCGGGGGCGCGCTCGCGCTCTCGAGGCGCACCTGTGCGGCCTCTTGACGCCCCGGCGGCGGGGCGCTCTTCCGCGCGGCCTTGGTGGCCAGGCACCTCCTCGGCGCCTTGCCCCGGTCGACCTCTTTGCCGTCTGCTTCATGCGCGCCATGGCCGCCCGTTACCCCTCGCGGGCTCGTCGGGCTCGGCGGCTCGCCGCTGCCGGCGCTGCACCCGACCTCGCCTGCGGGAGCCTGTATTTAAGCGTCGGCCGGCGAGGGAAAAGGAGGGGAGGGGATTGCGCGAAGCAACTCACCGGGAGCGGCGGCGGGGAGACGGATTCGGGGTAGAAAAGAAGGCGCGGGGTGCCGAGGGCGGGCCCCGGGCGGCCCACCGGGACGGGGCGGGAGGGGGCGGCGGCGGCGAGAACGGCGCGGGGCGCCCCGGCGACCCGACCCTCGAGTCCTCCGAGCGATCGCCCCCTCTTGCGAGCGTTGGATCGACAGAGGGCGGCGGGGCGGGTGAGGGAAATCAAACAATCCGCCCTAGCGGCCCGCGGGCGCACCGGCAGACGGTGGGACCCCGTCCGATCGATCGGGCTCGTCTTTTCGGTTCGTTTAAAAAAAAGCCCGGGCCGAATTAGTGTCCTAGGGGGGGGGGTACGTGCCACACCGGCGCCGTACCTCACCTTTAGCTCGCGACCTCATGGAGCTCTAACCCGACCAAATCGACCCCGGGGAATCGAATGGCGGGGTCGGCGGGGGGCGTAGAGGGGGTACTGGAGCGCCAGGGAGGGGTCGGGGTTTTGATGGCGGCGCAACCTGGCAAAGCCCGGTGAATAGCAGCCGATGGGTGCTAGTAAACGATCGGGCGGGTTTGGGCTCACTCCGCCGCTCCGGCGACGCGCGAGATGCGTTCGAACGACGCCGGGTCGCTGCCGCGCGGCTCCTGCCGGCCGAAGGGCGCCCAGAGGCCATCTGCGCACCCTACGATCGTACTGGGAGCGTTTGCCCGCGCGGGCGGGCGGGAGCTCGGTGCGTTTGCGGGACGCGCCGTCGGCCACGCGGCGGCTCGCGAGCGAGCGCGGACCGATCGGGCGTGTAGCGAGCACCGCAAAGGCCAGCAAACACGTTTCCCGGCCGCCAGGCGTGCGACGCGACGACCATTTGCCGATGTCTGCGGAGTCCAGCGCAGGCCGAGCCCACGGTCAGCTTTTCATCGATCAAAGAGTGCGAGCTGCGCACCTGTGACGTCCTATGGCGGCGGGCTGCAGGATCAGGGATGCCGGTCGGTCGCGCGAGGGTACTCTTATTTCACTGGGGTACGCGTATCGCGGGCCAGTTTGCAGCAGCAGCCGTATGTGTGCAGTTTACATAAACGAGAACATGTGAGACGGGCGGCTGGGCGCCACGTCGCACCTTTCCTCGAGATTCAGGTGCTTCGGATCTCGTTCGATTTCCGCCCCCGCCGTCGCCAATTGAGCGCTTGACCTTGCGCAGGCGCAGTGCCCGGGCCGGCGCCGGCGGAGCCCGCGGAGCCGAGCGCACGGGTGCACGTGCGGCCGGCATCGGAGATCAGATTTCTGCGCGCGATCCGCGTCCGTCCCGCGGCGCGTGCCGGGGAGCTCGATCCGAGGTGCCGTGCCCGAGCTCGAGCGTGGGCGCCTGCACCTCCAGCCTCAGCTCGCAGCACGCAGCCGCAACGTGCGCGCCGCAGCTCGCACCGGCGTGGGCCGGCGTGCGCGCCAGCACGAGGCGCCACCCCCCGATCTCTCCATTCGCGTCGGTTTGGAGGAACAGGCTAGGTGCGCAGCTGCAGGCCGCCGATGCGCACCGGCCGCGTCGTCGAGGCAGAGTAGAGGGCCGGGCGGGGGCGGGCGTGCGTCGCGTTGCGCCGCTGCGTTAGCTGCCTCGTCCCGTGCACGCCAAAAAACTCTGATGCGGTGTCTGCTTCGCAGGTTTCCTCCGGTGGGGGGCGGACGGCACGCCAGCAGTATTAGAGGCGCAGCGGACCGAGTCTCTTCTCTCGCGCTCGTTGCTGCTCAGGTACGCGCCGCTGTTATTCGATCGTCCGGCGGCGTGCCCCCGCCCCCCTCTAGAACTCCACCCGGGCCCCGACCGCTGCCCCTGTACCGTTTATCGTTATCGATTTATTTTCTTGTCCTTTGAGCTACGTGTGCATCGTAGCTGCTTTCAATTTACCCCGTACCCCAAGCCGCGTTCCGCATTCCAGCGTTCCAGACCTGCCCTCGCCCCCGGCCCTGCGCCGCTGCACCGAATTGAACTCGATTCCGCCGAGGCCGTGGGTGCGCTCGCCGGGGCGCCGGGATCAGAAGGGGGGCGGAACGCTGGAATGCACGGAACGCTCCTTACTCTCTCATACATTTAGAATTGGAATGAAGAGAGGAATGCAAGGGAATGCGGGCCGCGGGTACAAGATCGCCTCCCCATCTACCTGTCTCTCTAGCCCCTCTGGTGAGTTCCTTTTTCAGGCGCTAGATTCGATGAGAGGCCCGGGGTCGGTACCCCCTCCTCTCCTCTACCCCGAAGCAACGCCATGTACCCCAACCGCGTTCCGCATTCCAGCGTTCCAGACCCTCCTCCCGCCCCCGGCCCCGCGCCATTGCACGCAACCTCAACGCCGCCGGCGCCCATGGGTGTGCTCGCCGGGCCGCCGGGAGCCAAGGGGGGCGGAACGCTGGAACGCACGGAATTCT
Source organism: Cyanophora paradoxa (assembly GCA_004431415.1). Classification (NCBI taxonomy): domain Eukaryota; class Glaucocystophyceae; order Cyanophorales; family Cyanophoraceae; genus Cyanophora; species Cyanophora paradoxa. Next base: position 20,374 of record QPMI01000045.1, read on the forward strand.
CCATACTTTCTAACACATTTAGAATTGGAATGAAGAGAGGAATGCAAGGGAATGCGGGCTGCGGGGTACAAGAGCCCCCTACGCTACCTGTCCTATCCCTCTAGCTACAAAGCGAAAACGAAAGTGATCCAACCTACACCTGCTCTAGAGTCGCTAGAGTAAACCCGACCCGGTACGCCTTCCGCCCCCGAGCGGGGCGGCGGCAGTCACGCGGCAACAGCATCCTCGTCCTCGATCTCGAGGCGACCGCCCCCGCGCCGCCCAACAACTCCAACCGCTCGCCGACGGCCGGCTCGAGCCCTCGCTCCGTTGCCGCTTGAGCGTCGGCGAGCCGTCCCTGTGCGCCGAGCGGTGGTTAGCAGGAGGCGCGTCGGAGCGACGGGAACGTTAACATGGTGCACCGCTTGGTCTGCTCTCCTTCCCCGCCCCGCCCGCAACCCCGCACCCGACCTGCCGGCGCCGCCCGGTGAGCCCCGTGCGCGGCCTCGCTCGTTGGTGGGGCGGGCGAGGCTTTTGCGGGGGCAGGAGCGGAAGCGCACCAGAGCGCGCGGAGGTCGGCGTCGGACATCTCGAGCCACCGCTTCGCCCCCGACTGCCGCTTCCTGGCCGACGCGTGAGGCCGAGACGGGGCCCACCGCCCGCGGGGCGGGCGGCCGGGTGGGCGCTCACGGGTCCGGCGGGGCCAGCCGAGGCGGCGGGCGACGAGACGGCCAGGGCGCAGACGGCGTCGCGGTCCATTGACGCCAGCGTCGCCGCCGGCGCCTCGCCGGGCAGGTGGCGCAGGGCGTAGCCTCGAAGGTCGTCCGTGTTGCGCTTGAAAAAGGTCCTGGAGGCAAACGCCCGCTTCCTGCACGCGGGCGGCCGTCGGAAGGGCGAGAGAGCCGCGCGGCCGCGCGCACGCGGGGGGAGGAGGGACGCACGCCAGCTGGACGTCGACGACCGTCCCCTCGTCGCCCTCGGCGGACCTGCACAAAAACTCCAGGGCGTCGGCGGGCGCCGCGCTGCCGCCCGAAGAGCGCGCGGGGCGGAGGCGCACATTTCGAGAAAGAGCGCCGGGTTCGGATCGCTGCCCCGCACGCCGTCAGCCAGCGGCCACCGGGCGCGCGCCCGCGCCGCGGGCCCGGGGGCGCGCGCACCAGTGGGAGACGTCGAGTTCGCGCTCCCTGCAGAGGCGCGCGGCGAGGGTGCGGAGGGAGGCGAGGTCGCGCAGCCCCGCCGCCTGCTCCTCGGCGCCGAGCGAGGCCAGGAGCCTCAGCAGCCGCGAGCAATCCCGAAAGGCGTCGCTCCTGACGGCCGCCGGCCGCGCGCTGCGAGGCGGGCCGGTTGGGCCGATCGGCCGGGCGCCGGGCGCTCCTCGGCGGGATGCGGGCCGCACCTGGGACCGGAGAGGGACGTGGACGGCTCGGCGTCCGCGGGGGCGGCGAGGTGGCAGGCGGCCCGATGCCGCCGGCCGGCGGGCGCGGCGTCCACGCGTCGGGCTCGAGGATGTGGCGCACGGCCGCGCGCTCGATCGTCCGGGCCGTGCGGAAGATCCGGTCCATCGAGAGGCAGCGCTGCAGGAGCGCCGCCTCCGTGAAGACGTGCTTCCTGGAGGCGCACGCGGGGCACCACACGCCCGGCGGCGCGAGCGCCAGCTCGCCGATGCCGGCGACCAGCGCCGTCCCGCGCGCATCTCGGCGAGCGCCCGCAGCACGGCCGGCACCAGCAGGGCGCGGCAGGCTGCGCGGACGCGCGGCGCCCGGCCCGGGCGGCACGCGTCAGCGGCGCCACCGAGAACGAGCGCGCGGCAGGAGATCTAGAGGCGCGGGGTCGGGCGCGACGCGGCGCACCGAGGTCAAGGGCCGACTCCAGGACGACGGCACACGCGGCGCGTTGGCGGGCAGCGAGCCCGTCGCCGCGCTCCTGCCGCATCGGAGGTCGATCACAGCACGCCGGGCAATCGCTCCGACTCGCGGTTTGCGCACCGAGCCCGCGCCGACCATAGCTGCGATCCATTGGACGGAGCGGGCGTGCGCCTCGATCACCCGGTCGCCGTCCGAGGCTTCCTCGACGGATTCCAGCCCGAGGAGGGCCACGGGGTCGCCCAGCCCCGGGCCCCAGCAGTTGGCCGGGGGCACATCAATTACCCTTAAAAAAGCTTTTTTTGCCACAGTAGGGACACGCATCTTGGCAAGCAGCACCCGCTCGGCCTCCGGACGTGAGCGCCGGCGCGATCATCTCCCTAGCCCTCCAGCGTTGCTAAACGAACCGTGCGCTTCGCTGCGCCAGGTCCTTCGTCGCCAACGCACAGGCATCGCGCCCGCATCGGGCGGGCGTTGCGCACCCGCGCGGGGCGGGCCGCACCAACCTCTCCGATTTCGGTCGGTCACAGCGAAAAGCACGTGCGTCGTGCGCCAGCCCCAGGCGCCGGCCCCGGACCACCACTCGCAAGCTGACGATAGGCGGCGATCGGGCGGCAGAGTCGAGGCAGCGAGTCGAAGCACCCGTATCGGCTGCAGGACCATCGTGCTCGACCGCCTGCCGGTGCGCGGGCCCCGCGCCGCGCTCTTGCCCGACCGGGCGGCCGCCGCGGCGCCGGCGCGCGGGGGGCGTGCTTCCGCGCGCTGCGGCGGCGCGGATCCGGATCGGCGATCGTGCCCTTATGAACGCGCTCTCAGGTCTGCGCTGCCGCAGGCAGGCCGCCGCCGGTCCAGCGGGCGCTTTGCCGTCCGACGAGCTCGAGGTGCGTGCGGACACGAGCCGCGAGCCTAGAGGGCGCTAGCGCTAGCCGTGGCTGCAGGGCCGGCGCCCGCGGCCACCCTATCTGGCCGCTTCGTGCACTAACGCAGACCTCGGGAAAGACAGGCCCGGCGGCGCGGATCCTGGGGGGGGGTACGCGTGCACACCGCGAATCCAATCCTAGCTCGACCTAGCTCAATTGCTGTGCAGCTTCGCTGAGGTGCATACATACATCTATGCAAATACACATATATACATATCACGATTTCTTCGTCGAATGAAATTAACCTCGCATTATCTGATCTCAGTGGAGCCGCTGATCATGAGCGGAAATTCGGTCACGGAGTCAGCTCGGCCAACTTTTTCACGATGAAGAAAGCAGATATCGACATGTACGCATCTTCAGAGTTAGAGTCGGAGATGGGTTGCAACTCGTAATTGGAGAAGAGTCCCACTCGATCCGTTTGTGAGTGCATTCGTTTCGATTTCCACATTTCAGTTCCATGTCTCTAGCCGTAGCTAGATATAGATCTACCTAGACTAGTACTGTTCACCGGGATATAAGGCCGAACCACACCGTTTTTTTGTCACGTGCATGCATTTCCGGCCTGAATTCGTGCTCTTGTCGATAATTTTTATGATGTTAATGCATTTGACAAAATCCCACGAATCTCACTGCCCCTGATCTATTTTTTCAAAAAGGCGGTCAACATCTGATCTAAATTTGCTCATAGCTCGCGATCGCATATATACGCGTACGCACACGTAAATATATAAAAAGGTACACGTTACGTAATAACTGACGGCCGGCGTCTTTTTTCACAGGAGCCGCCGTTCCAGCTTCGCAACTTCAGAGCCGGCTCCATCCCGCTGATCAAAAGTCGTTCACTGAAGAAGTTTCGTCGAATGCACCGCAGTCAAGCATGGACGCGTACGGTGGCGAAGCCAAAGCTCGTCATGATCAGGTCATCGAGCGCATCATCGACCAGTTCGCACAGGAAGTGGTATACCTCGGAGTGCCCAACGATGCGCCCAGCTCCGCGGTGGACGACGAGCTTCGCAGCATTGTTGGGGCAAAGAGTCGCCTCTTTCGCTCTCTGGTTCTTCGAATTTCACGTTACGATTATCGTGACAAGATCAACCTCGACAAGCCCAGGATCCCGACGACGAGGACGCTTTGAAGGAAGCTCTCGTGTCCTCCATCTCCTCGACAGCTGAGGAAGACTTGAACAAAGCGCTGAGGGGCTGGTGTCGTCAGTGGAAGGAATCCGGATCGGCCTTCGGCCTCCTTGTCGTTCCGTTGAGCCATTGCATCAAGGTTTTCACAGCTCTTCTGGACACAAGAATGCGAGGAGCTCGGATCGACTCTCTCCAAGCGAAGGACACACTCTTCCACGCCGTGTACACGTCAGTCGAAGCGCTTCCAAATCGCCAGTCCAGCCTACACCCAGCCTCAAAGCCTCAAGCGGTGATCGTGTCTGGTCGCTTGGGAACCAAATACGAGGACGATGCGGTAACGCTGTCGTACCTTTTGAGCATTCTGGGTGCTCTTGATCATGATCAGTAAGCGCCCTTTGCTTCTTCATGCACAAACAGCTAATATATATAAAGATGTAATATGCTACATTTTCTGATCTACCTCTGCCGTATCAGATTCATGAATCAAGGCGCAACTGGAAGCAAAGATCAAGGCCCATTTTCTCAAGATCAAACAACCGAGACGAAGTTCGCCGGGCTGAAACGGTACGCTACCCACGTACAACTGATATACAATTGCAATTCTTTGCTTCCCACGGCAAGGACTGATCGTAACTTCATCGATCAGGTAACTGCAACGAGTGTCGTCGACGTCTGCATCACTCGGGCGGACAGGGTCTCGGGTCTCTTTTACTCGAGAACCTCGGTTTGACATCATGGCCCGGCAATCTGAGGCGCTGACGGCTCTTGTGATGTCCGGGAGCTCAAATTGCATCTCAACTATTCCGGCTCCCGCTCGAGCGCAGAAGACCTGTTTCCTTCGGAGCAACTGTCAAACTGTCAACTTGGAGAATCTGTCCATCAAATGGCACAATCCGCATCTCAACTCTCTCCCCTCCGGACTAACGAAACTCGAT